>CAXIVR010000002.1:148069106-148109106 GCA_964035755.1 Teleogryllus oceanicus
TCTTGTTCAGTACTTGACTATATAGATACTCTAACAATATTGAATAGGCGTAAATGGAAAATCTCCTTTCTTAAAGAGCGAAATTACTTTATTCTTGCCGCCATTCATTTGGAATCTGTTTATTTTTCCAACAATATTGAATAGGCGTAAATGGAAAAGGATTCCTGCATACTTTAAAAACTCTGTTTATTACATTCGTACCTGGATCTTTTATATTTATTAAATTTTTTTCAGCGCTTCTTGTTGTTCTTCAATTGAGAGGTTGTCTACATTTGTGTTAGCATTGTTTAGAGAAAGACAGATGGATAAAATATTCAAAGATTTATGATATGAAGAAAAAAGTGGAATTATCAAAATACATCCTTTGATACATGTGGAGCGATCATTTAAAGAAAAAAAATTGTGCGTTCTTGTTTAAAAAAAATGAAAATTCTACGTGACCTTATTTCAAAATCTTCTTTAGACAACATACTTCATTCAGGAAAAATTATCTAGAATATTTTAGTTGTAGGAAGACGCGAAAAAATGGAATATTTGCAATTTTCAAAAAATCAGGGATTTCAATGAAAATGAGACCTGCACCATTCTCTTAAACGTTCTTAACACTGAGGACAAATTTAATAAAAAATGTGGTGTCATTTGTGACAAAAATTGAAAATGGCCGAGGATCTTCGTGTAAAGTACCCCCCTAAAATTAAAATATCGATTTCAAGCTCAAGGCCTCGCGACATCAGCCAGATCGATTGGGAAATATTTGTTTTGGAGAAAATATGCTGAACGGTATACGCGTTGTCATTGACCATGGACAGTCAGACGTTTTCGATTTTTCGATATCAAGGACTTCCAAAACTAACTACTAGAAGTAGTTAACTATAAACCAAGACAATATTTACTCAGTGTTTTGTTACCAGGGGCCAGCAATAAAAGTTTTTCTGTCGAAAATCAGCCATTTTCCCTCGCAGCATTTCAATACTTTATTCTGCGTAAGAAGTAACGAGAAAGTAAACATTTGGAACCATTTTTGTGAATATTTTGAAAATATCCCAGGGGCTTCAGGTAAAATACCCGCAAATTTTAAAGAATATTTCTCAAACTCGCTGAGCTTCCAGTGAGGCTAGATTGATCGCGGAATATTAATTTAGGAAAAAATCCTACGAATAGTTGAGGAGCTAGGGTATACAAGACAGATATACGGATGGACAGAAGGACGGACGGACGTTCTAAAAAATGAGACAACAATTTTTTCGGTATCAAGGACCCATAAATCGTGGATTTTGATTACACATGTTAGAGCAACTGATTTACTACATATTGAAAGAAGATATATTGGCTTTCTCTGTATCGAAGCCCCGCAATACGAGTTTTTCTGTCGACAAATTACCTGTTTGCCGGAGTATTACTTAATTTTCCTATTCTATTAAATTACTCAGTTACACTACGGTACGAGAAAGTAAAAGGAAACAAGAAAAACATATTCATGATAACGGAAGGGAACCATATTAGAAATTTGTATAAGAAAAAAAAATTTGAGTTCGATTTTTATCAATGAGAGAAATCATTTTTAGATTAACAAACAAAGGGTATCTTGAATCGAAATAGCTGATATAATTAACTATTAAAAGAACATTAATTCAATTTAATTCTAATAACACATTAATGTCAATTTCTACCCACATAGCATTGTATGAAAAAGTCATTAGAACTACTGATATTTCGGATCTTCTCTCTGGGGGAAACTGGCAATTAGAAGGCGCAAAAATCCTCTCTTCCGTGTAAAATCTCTGTTCGTGCAATTCAATTCATTTTAAATAATAAATATTTTTTCAACAATAGTTGTATTTTCGTTTGACAATTTGTGTTTTTGCTGACTATGAGGGATTCATCAGTTAGAATATAACAGCCCTGTAATGTATTACTACAGAAAATATTTTTTTCTCGACTTGGAGCAAACTTTCAGGTAAATTTATAAACTTAGAATCCGATTTGGAGACCAGGAATACAAGAACAAATTACTAGAGATCAAAGAATATAAAAAACACACATTTATGATAAAATTCAATAAATACAAAAAATTAGAAGGTTGGCTTTGTTGGAAACGGCTCGTGGGAATATTTTATCTAAATGTATTACATTCTGCAAATTTTTAAACAAATGTTTGTACTTGTTTTTCCGGTAGATATAATTAAATTTTTGTTTAGTTTCTGTTTTGTAGTTGCACATACGACATACTATGTAATTTTAATGAACGTCCTCTTGTCGGTAAACTTTTTCACATTTAAAAATTGGGCGACATAACCAAATAACACAAGCAATGCAGCTAAACGATACGCATATTTGGACCGAACACTTGAAAATCCATAAAAGCTCTATATTACATCTGTAAACTGTAACAAACAAAAAAATCATTTGCAAGCTAATTCAATAATAAATGTTACTACCAACTATTTTGACATTACATTACGAAATCTGATAGGCACTATCGTAGTAATAACAGTGAATTGCGAGCTGACTGACGTAGAAATTTCACAAAGTCCGTCAATTCAATAGAGCGTGTGATTGATCATTTTTTCAACAGACTTCTTTAGTCATTGATCGCCTGTTGTCATGTTGGATAATATGAAGAAAATATGTGTTGATAATATTTGAACATTTCGTTTGCAGTGGGTTAAAGAGTGCCATTGCGAGCGGTACAATTGCCTGAGATTCCAGGCGCAGAGATTTCTGCAACACCTCATGGCCCATTTATCTGACATCTTCCTATTTTTTAATAAAATCATAGTTATTTTCATTTCTGAATATCCTCTCCCTTTTTTTCTTGCTGACTATAAATTTTGAGCGGAAGGCTTTCTAAATATACACGACCTATGAGCCAGGAATGGATAGTTTCGCCATTGTTTGTTTACACGTTTATAATTACGTAATTCGAATTATATTCAATAATAATATATTAATAATTAATGTTAATATTATGTGTAAAATATAATAAAGTATTTTTGGTATTTGGATCTGAAGCTTAAAAAACGAGGAACTTGGTATAAAATTTACATTTTCCATCTAGATAGCTCAACTGATTTATACAATAAAATTATCTGACAGTAATATGTTACTCTATTTGTCAATCTGCCAGTTTGGCTAGCTGGCAGTTAATCTATCTCTTTGCCAGGTGAACTGTTAGTCAGTCCGTCAGTCCACCAGTCCGTCTGTCCGTCAGTCCGTCTGTCCGTCAGTCCGTCTGTCCGTCAGTCCGTCTGTCCGTCAGTCCGTCTGTCCGTCAGTCCGTCTCGTCCGTTCGTCTCCGTCAGTCTGTGAACAATAATAGCAACTAAACTACTCGTAGGATTTTTGCCAAAATAAATATACTTCAATCGATCTACCCCGACTCAAAGTTATGCTATTTTGAAAATATTTCTTTAAATTTTGGGAGTACTTTATACGAAACTACTGGGGCATTTTAAAAATATTCTAAAAAATGGCTCGCATTTTCTCTTTTTTAATTTTCTTGATATAACAGTGAAATTCACTAATAAAATGGTATAGGTTCTATTTCCATCGTTGCCTCTGAATTTTCAAAAATTGTACGTTCGATCGTCTATTGTGACGATTACTCTTTTCGACTAATGTCATTCCATTCCAATGCCTTCTTTCATTCTTGCATGTCTGACGTCGAAAAAATTGTGTGGCGCGTAAATACAAATTGCGGGCGAGCACGATGTGGTATTGGAGACCATTCGTCTGACAAGTATTGTGAGGAAGAGGTACCTCTTTCCCCAAGTAAATATTTTCTTTGGTCAATATTGCATCACAAACTCGTTATCTGTTAGCTAGTAGCGTAGTGTGAGGTGGAACCCGAGGAAAATTTTTTTTTCTTGTGGTGATTTCAAAAAAAGAATCCAAGGCCCCAAAGTTGGGGAGGGGTTGCTCCTTGGTATTTTCATGTTCATTAAATGCCCACAATAAAGTATATAAATGCATGTTAATGAAGGAATTACAAACATTTAATAATAATAACATTAATGCATTACGAACTTTAAATTATTTCAGTTCAGTTTTATGGGAATGAATTAATTTGAGTAATTTATTCAAGGAGCCGATGGAGGATATAATAGCATAGTTTTATCACGATTTTAAAATGTAATTCTAAAATATTTTGTAATAAAACTCCGTGAGTACCAAGATTGAAGCATCAAGCCAGCCCCCTGTTCGTCGTTTATAAGGTAAATTAATTTACTTAAAAAATGAATTATGTTAGGTACAGTACTGTGTATTTAAAAACTTTTAAAACCCATGAATAAATGAAAAATGTTTAATGAACACATCAATCTCAACATAAATAACCTCAGACTTTGAGAATAACATGTCTACTAGTGGTTGGTGACGGCTTTGCCCTAAAGAGGCAATAAAGGGTCCTCGCTCACTTCTCGTTCGGATGCATGTGACGCGCGCACAGCTAATCCTCACGAATATCCAGCCTGCAATTTTACATTATGAAACGATGATGTAATGATAGGTATTAATACCCGAGTGTGATATTACGATACGAGCGAGTATCGTAAAGTTCACGAGTGTATTAATACCAATTCATCGAGTTTCATACGGTACTTTTTCCACGACTTCTGGTAACTTTCATGTTAAACTTTTACGTGGAATCGTTTCGTGGCAGTTGACGTTCAGAATTAAGTCAAGGCTACCTAGCGGGCAGATACCCTAACTGCCGTAGTTGGTTTTGGTTTAGCAGTCCGCCTGAGAGAGAGGGTACAAAAGTTGCTGCAATAATTCCGAGGTCATCATTTTCGCCTTTTCTTTTATTTCGTGACTCAACCTCTGATTCACTAGACATTTTTAAATAAAGAATTGGCAGGTTTTTTAGGGCAATCACACGGCAGCAACATTTAACACAAAATGACTTGCGATCTGATCATAACGTTAGTCATATGTTCCCTCTACCACTACCATAATCAAATAGGATCAAAGTGAAATTACGGTTCAATTTATTTTAAGTAATATTCCACGTAAAAATACTAATAATAAAAGAAATTAAAACTGACAAACATATTAATAATATTAAATGCGATTTTAATGTACACAATTGAACGAACCATTTACTAGAACGATTCTCAATGATAAATGAAGTGCGAATACTTGCTTTGTTAACTTTTCTGTGATTGGCCAAGTATCTGAATCATAATGAAATCTGTATCGTAATGAGTATCATTATGCAACGGGTTACAGCCCTATGCAACTGTCACCCTAGAGACGCATTCGTAAAATACTTGGGTTTCGTATCCTAGATGTTAGTGCGCCGAGTCAGCGCGAGGGCTTCAGCTCTTCTCTCTTACGACTAAGGCCCGGAAGTTTATGAAAAATCATATTTTTAATTATGAGCTCTATAAAAACTAAAATCAAAGAACTGAAATTCGGTGATTTTATATAGAATATTAGAGCATATTTAGTGCATTTTCTATTAATGCATCATATTTACATTATATTTAATTTAATATTCATATTTTATTACTTTTTTGTTCATAATGTGTGTACTTCACAAATGTGAATGGGATTGCTATTCATGTGAAATCGTAAGAATGTCTTTCGTTCGTTGCAACAGTATTTGTCTCAGCTTCTTTTAGATGATATGTCGCTGGTACTAGAAATGATTTGTTCGATTATGAATGATGTGATAATTTATCTTTGATAAAGGTTTTATGGCATTGGAATTGACATATCGGCGATGATACAGACGAAATCATTATACTTTACTATAAAAATTATCGTTGGAATACTAAGTTGAGAGAAAAATGCAAAATTAATTGTTAAAATTTAAAAAATGTTGTTGTTCATAAATACATAAAACCGTTAATTGTTAGAGCATATTTCATTAGTTCTGGCGCATATTTTACAAATGTTAGAGAACATTTGCATGCGTATTTCGCCGTTTAATACAGCATTAATTTTTTAAGCCTTATTCATGACTGTCTTAGAATTGAAGAAAAACATGTTTTATTGAAATATTTGCATTACATTACATTTTACTTAATGCTTTCCTTGGGCAGACAGTATCTCCCTTGTCTCCCCTTACGATAAACTACTGATGACATCTGCCACGTTACGATAACACTCCCGCTCCTTTTCACAGCGCTCACCCCTTCGAGTTCTGCCTTCGCGGAATCTGTAATTGTCTGACAATGTCACTGAAGAGCGAATCTCCGATAGAATTACTTGCCTGCTATATTTGATACTTCCAGCGTCCGTCCGGAGTACATAACATTCCCGAAGCATTAGTTGAGTCGGTTTCCTGCCCCCCTTCGGGTGCGTGCTTTGGTAAGCTGCATCAACCCTCCCCCCTTTCCGGTCACAACGGGCAGGGCAGGGCAGGGCAGGGCAGGGCCGACCACGGCCGGCGGCGCCGCGTTCCGACAGCCTCGAGGCCAGGTCGACGCTTAATCCCGCTAATCCGGTCGGAGTTTGAGCCGTCGGCGGAGCTAAAACACGACGCGCCCTTCGCCCCTCCCCACCTCCGCGCCACCCCACCCCCACCGCCTCTGCCACGGCCGACAGCGGACGCGGCGTAATTCGGGATGATTTTAATGGAAAAGGTTATTAGGTTTCACCGACCGGGGATTGAGCACAGGCGCCCGCAACTTTGGGGCTTTTGTAGCGGAGAACACATTCGTATGAGCCGGGGGTGGAGGCGGAAGTGAAACGTGTAGCTGCCCTGGTGCGCTAACGATGTTAGATTTCGCCCCTTTGCAGCTAATGACGCCTTTAGGTGTGAACTGAGTTGAGGCACAGCTGTGCAAGGGAATACACTAAATTCTTGATTCGGCATGTTGTAATAATTTTGTTTCGCGAGTGGTCAACTGTCAGTCTGGAACTTTCAATTGATAAGCATTCTCGTAAACCACTTGGATTTTCTTTGCGATATATGTAAAGTTATTTTAATAATAATAATAATAATAATAACAATAGTAATAATAACAATAGTAATAGTATGAATTATAACCTCGTTTCGCTTCATAAATCATTTATTAATACAAAGTTATTTGGTACTGAATTAAAATTAACTACAGCCCAAGAATCAATATAGATTGTTGAATGATTAAAAAATGTAATTTGGTATAATTTTTTATTCTTAACTTATAACGAAGTGCAAGTTTGCCAACTTGGAGAATTTAGGTTTCTACACACTTGCAACATATAAGGGTTGATGAAAAAGTTTGCAATGTGACATTTTCTTTAAAATGAACTTGGAGAAACTCTTGGTGGAATGTTCAAACCCATTTTGTAGTTATTAGCTGTCAGTAAATCATTTTTGCAGAGCTTATTATGTGAATGTGTGTTGGATGTGCGTAGGACGCCGAAAGCTAAAATGTTGATAGTTTTACAAAGAGTTACGGTGTGTTGTGTCCAATTAAAAATTTTCTCCACATCTCAAAGCACTGCTTTCCGAAAAGAGAATAAGTTAATAACTCAAAATAACAAGTGAAAACGAAAAATAACACACTCAAAACAACACAGAGAGAAAGCAATTAAGTGAAGAAGTGAATTTCTATTAACGTAACGCATTTTTTTTTCAAACAGTTTACCAGTGCCCGTGGCAAGATCGCTATAGTTCCCACCCACCTTTCCCCCAAAAAAATTTGTGTTAACAGAATTTATGTAATATTAAGCTTTGAATTCAAAGATATTTGCTAAATTACTTTCTGCGTTTCTTCGCTGGGGAAATCTATATTGGCATCGACCTATTACGAACTTTTGGATGCCGCAGATTTTTTTAAATCACCACCCTTTATTTTGTGATACTTCCGAATGACAGACACATTTATTTTATGATTATTACGACGACTATACTTCAGACAAAATAGCTTCTTTAAAACTTTAATACTGCGGACACGCTCCGAGAAACTCCCGCCGCTGATGTTCAAGTGAAGAACATCAAAACAATGCACATTTCCTCAAGAAGAATTATCCCTCCTCTAACAAACTCAATCTTTCAATCAATAAATTTTATTATTCATAAAAACATGCATACAAGTTGTGCCACTCATTCCTCCCTCCGTCTCATTTCTTGGAATGCAATCGGTATTAAACATGCTGGCCAACTTTTTGCATAATAATAAAATACAAGTAGCTTGCATTCAAGAAACCTATCTTCGCCCTTTGATGAAAATTTATATTCCCGGATATATTCTATATTGCTACGACCGATCTCGAAATCGGTGCAGCAGTGGGGTCACCATTTTTGTAAAAAAATCCTTAATACATCACCAGCATCTTTTAAATATAAAGAATACTTTCGAAAATGATAGTGTAGCTATTCAGCACAAAAATCAATCTACTCTATTAATCACTTCAATCTATAATCTCCTTAATATTCCATACAGATCAGGTGATATTGATACCTTATTTTCCTTCCGCCAACCCACATTATTGATCGGAGATTGGAATGCTAAACATATTGCTTGGGTAAGTAGATTAAACGCACCTGCTGGTAATCTGTTGCTAGCCTATATACTGTGAAATTCTCTCTTTTCATCTGATATTTTACTATTGCCATATCTGGATCCTATTTCAACAAACTCTAATACTATAAAGGGGATTACTTTCACTGCTATTGCTAATATTATTATTTATACTGTTGCTCTGCTATGCTCACAAACTCTCTCAATAGTAACACTAATTTATTAAATTTGCTTCCAATTTAATCATGGGTTCGACATACAACATATTACTTCTTACCTGTTGCATATATATATATATATATATATATATATATATATATATATATATATATATAACTTCCAGGAATCAATTACAAATTCGATTGATCTCATGAGAATTACTTTTTCAATGTAGAACATTAAAACATCGTACGGGTTAGAATATAGTTCGTAAGCTTACTACAATATCTTGATGGATGGTTTCTCAACTGACTAGCAGAATGTTGTCCATGGAATCCTTGTTATACCAATTCTCTGGTTCTTGCCTAAATTGATGTTCCAGAACGTCCACAGCGATTTCATATTAATAGGACTTAATATTTTCCACAAAATTAATACGCGGTCGTGGTTTTCCCCTTTCTGTGTTTTGTATGAAACACCTACTTGTGACTCATTATATTCAGCTACTCTTTGAAAAATCCTTCCATCTAAGGAGCTACCCTAATATACATCCTCTCGAAACACGTAGTCTATTTTAATTCGAAATTACAACTACTAAATTAATACTTTTTTTAATTACAATTTAATACTACAATTTAAAAAATACTAAGGCCTCTAACGAATCATAAATTCCCGTCTTACTATCATTTAAATAATACCCGGTCTATGCTGAAAATCCGTTCACACCTTACCAACCGGTTACGTATGTTCGCTTCAATATTTTTCTTGAGGTTGATTCCTTGCGTCCTTCCCCACGATCACTACTTTGAATGCGCTCCTTACACCTTTGGCATATAATGTGTTCGGGGCCGAGTCCATCAGCACAGCGCTATGACGCCAAGCATAGCATATTACATTTTGTTGATAGGTTGTCCTAACAATGCGTATTCTTCGAATTTGCATACAATGTCATTATTCCTAACGCTGGATGACGATTTTATCTTCCATATCTTTTATCATTTAAAACCCAGGGTTCTTGGCTTATCACAATACAAAGGTTAAATCTGGCAGGATACGCTCCTGATGCACCTAGCTACTATTCTTAGTGCGCGCCAGTGCAAGCTGATATTCTAGATTTCGGCGTTTCTAACAATATTACTTGTAACATTGAAGTCGAGATTCATATCGCCCTGCAATCCGATCATCGCTCCATAGTTTTCTCACTCGGAACCCCTGAAGAAATTCGCCCCGATCAACCTAATCATTTACGTAATGTAAACTGGCCGTATTATCAGATGCTAGTTACGTATGTTCTACCTCCACTGCCATTACTCCCAACTACGCAGGAAATTGACAGCGCCAATGACTCACTCATACTATTCATTCGCCATTGACTCACTTACTCATACATTCTATATTCGATGCTATAGACTTAATGGCTCCCACACCCCATCATCGCACTTTGCTTCCAACAATACCACCAGTAGTGAAGAAACTGATAGATTATAAACGATATATTCGAAATCACATGTTGAGATATTGATCTACGCCGCTAAAATCTTATTTAAATCTCCTAACTAAAATTGTGAGACACATTTTGGCCTTCGTCTACGCGCAAAACATTCATTTCCAAACTCAAACGGGAAACCCATTTCATCATACACTGTGGAACATAACCCAACGTCTTCTGCACAAACCTACCAATCTATCCATCCTTGTTACTCCAACTGGAGAAGCTTCTTCTCCTTCCGATAAATGCGATATGTTGAGTGATTACTTTATAAACTTTTACTTCCTACCCTTCTCGAAATTGTACATATTACGCAATATAGTAATTGCACGACTAGAAATAACAGTTCCTGAAAATGCCCTACATTTATTTCACCATCCAAAATAATCAACTATCTTTTAATAGCAATCCCGAAATTATCAAATTGCCATGATTTAATATACACTTTTTTATTAAAACGCCTTCCCTTAAAAGTAATTGTACATATTACAGCAATATAGCAATATTTAATGCTGCCTTGAGACAAACGTATTTCCCTGATAAATGGAAACACGCCCACATAATTCCCATTCTTAAGCCTGGAAAAGCACAGAATTATAAAACTAGCTATCACCCGATTAGCTTGCTCCTCACAATGGAAAAATTATTTGAAAAAATAAATTCTCCTAAATTCTTACCTCAGATCATTCAATGCCATACCACATCATCAGTTTGGATTCTAACCCCTTCTGTCTACTTATAATCAAATCTTACACCTAACTGGATATAACTGGAAGGATTCCATGACTATAAGCATAACGCAGCAGTTTTTCTGGATGAGCTAAAGCTTTCGATACCGTTTGGCACCTTGGGTTAATTTTCAAACTCTGCAGTATAAGTACTCCATTACATTTCTCTCGCATCATTGAAAGTTTTCTTACCTAGGGAACTTCTTCTGTACGTCTTCTCGGAGCTCTCTCTGCACCTTTCACCATCAAATCAGGAGTAACCCAAGAATTCACTCTCTCCCCCACTTTATTTAATGTTTACACATCGGATATACCAATAAGCCAAAATACTGCAATAGCTCTATTTGGTGATGACAGAGTACTTTATTCCTCAAATAGCAATCTCGAATCTGCCGTGAAATATCTACAACATCAACTTCACATTGTTTTTCCACTGGGCCAAAAAATGGCACATTGAAATAAATGCAAATAGAAGCCAAGCAAAAATATTTACCCTCTGTAGACCAGACGTCTCCCCAAATCTCACATACCAATCACAAAATATCACCTGTCTCCCTCCCAACAAAAGTGTCAAATTTCTCGGAGTTATCTTTGATAAAAGACTTACATCGCTGCAAAATATAAAACAACGAATAGATTTAGCGACTAGTAGAGTCCACCAATTATATCCAATTCTCAAAAATCATCCCCTCACAACTACGTGTTGCATTTCACCTCTATAAAGCAATTACACGACCCATACTTTTTTATGATTCCCCATTCTGAGCTGCCGCAGCCAAAACAAACATAAAAAATACAAATTTTCCAAAGTAGATTCCTACGCACCATCACAAAAGCTCCCTGGTACCTTCTAAATGCGCAGTTGCATACAGAACTCGGCATTACACAGATTCCAGTTCACTTCTCGCTCTTAGCCGTAAAATTCTATTCCAAAATATTAAAGAACCCTTCAGTTATTCATTTTTACATAGGTAAGCAAAATACTCATTGCAAAAGATGAAAAAGAAAGCTACCAAGATAATTTTTCGATCTCCCAAAGACATGAACGGATAAGTATTTTCTCATTACAAATTATATAACCTCTAAATTGTAGTATTATGTCTAAAACTAAAATTCTGTATATAATGTATCTAATGATTCTTCTCTCTCTTTCTCTCTTTCTCTTTTTCTTTCTCTCTCTCTCCTCAACTATTGAGTGGATAGTGAGGCAATAATTATAAACGAACAGAAGAAAAGATCATTCATATCTTACAAAATTTGGATTAAAATTGCAAGTCAGAAGGAAAAAGTGTATCCACTGAAACGCATAAAATATGCTTTAACGCAATAGTACTCGTAGTTCAGTTTACAACTACTGATCTGAAGGTGAGATAACACATGAAAAAGATCTGACATCATCCCATTTTACACTTAATTCGTATGGAACGTAGGTTGCTAAACGTTCTTGATATTAAATTATAGTGAAGTGGATTTTGACATTTATGGTAATATGTATAGTAAAAGTAATAGCCCATATAACATCCCATATAGGGCAAAGGTCCTAATTTTCAGTAGGGTGGTTAGAGATTAATCTATTGTAAAATTTATTCTTTAAGATCCAGAGTTGTATTTTTCTTAAAACTTAAATCTAAACATTTTCTTCTAACACAAAATTGCCCACGTTTCTCTCTTCTTATTTGTCCATAGGTTATATTTAAACTTAAACAGTTATCTCTTACACTTAAACAGTTATTGTCCAAATGCTTTCCACATTTAATACACTTCAAATATAAATTCACGAATGGAAAAATTATTTAATTGTTGAAATGATATTTTTAGACGAGTTCTATAAGAATTCAGGAGAGTTTGGCGGACAATGTGTTCTAGCTAGACAATATATTATCGGCGCTCAAAGACAATGTCACATTTTAAAAACGATCATTTTGCAGATCTTTTTTCTCCTCAACAGAACAGTATATTTCGTGCCTTATGATCAAATTATTTGCTTTGTCTTTTGAACTAGATGATTTTCCCCTAATAAAAATATACTTATTTCAAAATATATTTTTTTCACTTAACTAAAAATGACTATTTTTAGACGTTTCACGTTTGTTGTGTACAAACTATGTGTATTGAAAATATTTTGGAAATATGTGTATATAGGAGGGACATCGCAGTATTTACGAATGCTGGCCTGGGGAACAAAATGCATAAATAAAAAAGATAAACTTACAACTGGCCACCTCCATTGTGCATACTTGACTATCCAGGGGAAATTTCGAAAGATCCATCATGCAGGAAAAACTCAGTTTCAACCTGTAACAGAAAGTACATCAGAATTACGTGCCAGCGTAACATTGGAAGGAGTGGTAGGAAATGGCGTGGAGTTTACAATATTTGCATCATAGAAATGGATTTGAGGCGTTGTTTTATCGTAAGTTTTTATTTCTCCAAAACGCTTTTTCGGTCTTGTCTGGACCGAGACCCCCAGCCACCTCAGAATCGCACTGAAGATGGCCGCAATGCGACCGAAAAAGCTTTCTGAAGAAATAAAATTTTACGACAAAACAACGCCTCAAATCCATTTATTTTGGAAGGAGCCTGAAAATTTTCTGAGATATTCTATTTCCAAAATATTTTTTAGGTGTTAATTACTTTCTTTTCAGGCAAATTTATAGAATACATTTTTACAAATTAACAAAACGTTTAGTAATGAAATAAAACTACAAAGAAAATTTGATCACGTTTCTTGATGCGTGACGAATATTTTTATTATAACAGAGTCGTTTCGGAGCACGATCATCACTAATAATAAGAATAACTGAAGAAGTAAGCTGCGGTTAACTATAACTCTCTAACCCAATTGTACTGTTATCAAATGATTGCATAAACAATTCTATCTCATACGTCAGTCTGGTTTTTACTTTTTTCGACGGTAAATAAATATATACTTCAACGAAAGCAATTTCTGTCATGTTTCTGTTTTTACATCACTTTATTTTATATAAATATCACCCAAGATAGCTGAAGTTTGCTTATTTTTCATTAATAGATTATATTTTTGGTATTGTGCAATTTGTAAGTGTACCAAACAGAGTAACATCTTGTGAATTCGTAGCAAAATTGCCATTGACTTTAATTCATTTACCCTTCTTTATTCGAAACGGCGTTCATCAATTTCAACATGGTTACACTTTTAATTACAGAACATCACTGGAAAAATAGCGTTAATGTTAAAGGAACAATTAACGAAAAATTAACATCACCTAAAGACTATGTACTGTGCCACTTAGTCGTTTCTGACCTCACTAATAATTAAGAACCAATCTAGAGGATACGTCGATCAATAGCAACGAAGAACTCCGAAATTCCCTTTGATCCTTGTTTAGCTCTATCTGCTTTCAGTCTGAACAATTACATGTCAACACTCATTTCCTCGACATTCAAATGTGTCCATTCAGAAGAGGAAGCAGAGATTGAGCACGCAATTACTGGTTGTCGATAACAGTACAATTTTAATATGTTGTCCGCCAGAAGAAAAAAAAAACATTCGAACCTTCACAAATTTTACTCGTATTCTTTCAATTCTGGAAAAATAGGAAATTTAGATACTTGAAGCGTTCTCAAAACAGAGTCGTATTTTGAAGCTAATGCACATTCCGTTACAATAAGTATTATAATGTTTTGAATTTTAAGATCAGTTTCTAAAAATTATTTCCCTGACTAAGATTTTTTACTGATACTAATTGCTTTAATTATCTTCGTTACGAGCAGCATAACTTTTCTAGGTCGAAAGAATAGAGGTTATGAGAGAAATATAGAATCAGTTGAATGACACTTCAGTGTCTCTTATGGAGAGAATTATAGGAGAGAGATTTAAAAAGACAGAAAATAAAAATATTACAAACCGAATCAAGATAACATCTAGTTAATCTTTACATAAGTAAATTAATTATTAAAATTAAGTAAAAAAATAACATATTGTACGCACCACGGACGTTAACTGGTTTTAATGATCTCGGGTAACATAAAACCCTCGGACCAAATTTCTTGGGCTTCTTGTCCCCGCTCGAATATTAGAACCTTTACAACATCTTTGGTGCATAAATAACTATTACACTAGGGAACAAGATTTTTACATACAGAAAAATAGACTGCTCAACACACTCAATGTTATACGTAGATTACGAATATCACAATAAAAACATCATATCAAGTCACAATTTTTAAATATTCCGTATATTTATAGCGTATCATACCGTATTTTGCTCTTAATGCAAATACATTTAAATTGCACCTTTAAGATATATAGAATCAATACGCTTAAAATCTATTTAAAATTAAATTTTTGTTCAGCTCATCTATGCCATTTTCATGAGAAATAAACACAATTAGGCTTTCGTGTTTTTTCCCTTCTGTATTCGTATTTATTCTCGCCTCTGGTAGTCGCGCTCAATTACGAATAGGTTTTAATGGTCTTAGTAGGTCTTAGTGGATGTTTTGAAAACAAGCTCCGTGCACCCCCATATTTCTTACTGCGCATTAGTCGTCGAAAGGAATTATTTTAGTGCTTACCTTATCACAAGTATGCAAGTATCAAATTGTTGGGGTGGCAGATTCCGAGTCATGCGGAACTATACCCGCAATGCGCGTGAAGTTCATGTCTGGTTTGCGTGTGCCTCAAATACATAAATAAATTATAGTTCTGTGGTTTTTGTAAAGTGAAATTTGCCACATGATCTGTAGAATTAAATCGGTTTGATAAAATGCAAATCGTCATTTCACATTGAAAGTGTGCGAATCAACTCGATAACTTCTGTTACGTTTGTGGAAGATTTACACTCAAACTTCAAGGGAAAAAATATGAAATTACAAAACTTGTGTATGATATATACTTTGGCTGTCATATTTGTGATTAGGAAAAAACACGGGCTTCTCACGAGTGTTATCTGTACAACGAAAGGTACAAGGGTACGTCGAAGGGTAAGAGGTTGTGGTTGTATGGAAAACTCAAATCATTGTCATCCGCTCTGTCAGTGTCGTGGAGAATAACAACAAACCATTTTAATGTCTGCGTATTATAGCACGAATATGCGCATTTCATTTTTCACTTGTTCTTATTCATATGAAGTATGCTCATAAACATTGTACTAATATTACCTTAGTGACAATGTAGAAATTAGTATAGAATTTTGTTTATTTCAAATAATAGATGTGTTAGTATCTTTTGAACCTTTCGCCATAGAAACGTTTTATAATGATTTTCGAAATTAGCGTGATTTTGATTGTTGATTTCTTTGAATTCACCTACTTTCATCCTCGAAGTATGAAATTTTGTTTTTGTTGACTAGTGTTATTACAAGTGTTAACTTGAACACTTTTATGAACAAACTTATATTTCAAGAGCTGAAATTGTCACGTTTTTGTCTGTTTTTTCTCTTTTCTGCCCTCCTCCCTTTCTCTACCTTCCTCCCTCCCTATCCTCCCCCACTTTTTCCGATGATGGCACAGGTCGGACCTGTGTACTCTAGTATTGAAGAAGTCTCTCCAGATCAGGCATGTCAAGGTCGTGGCCAAGAAAACTTACTTACAAGAGTTCGCGAGCACTGTGTCCAGAGCAATTGGCGCGATAGTTAAAAATAAGGGTTATATAAATCGCTTTGGAGTGCCGGTACACCACTGAATACCTGACCCATGACAGTTGGTTGGAGAAGTCAGTAACAGTTATTGTTCCAAATTTAGCTGTATTGCGTACCAGGACGCGTGCGGTGCTAGTCGGCTACAACCCAGCTAGATAGAAGATGTCGAAAATGTCAATGTGACAATGTAGAAATGAAAACTGATTTACCCACTCGCATTCACAAGGAACACCTAAATTCATCGGTATTCCACAATATTTCGCTAATTTCCAAATCTATATGGAAAATTATCAGAATAAAATACATAAATCTACAAATCGACGCACTGGAAAGAAATTCCGAATAGAAACGGTCCTAACAGCAATAATTGTCTAAAATCCACATTTTCTCTTCTTCAACTAAAAAACTAACTAAATAAAAGCAAGTATGTTAACTATATCTCTAGGTAGAGAACCCATACGTAAAGCCTTTAGGCTGGACAAATTGAAAAATAAAAACGCCATCGCACCTGGACATTGCATCAGCGAAATATTCAGAGCGCAAAAGCGTGGCATGGCGTGCTGGCGACCGCACCTGAGCATGTAGAGAATCTCGCCGTCGGGGTTGATGCGCACGAGCACGTTGGGCACGGTGACGAACTGGAACTCGGCGTGCTTGGCGTTGGGGAAGTACACCTCGGGCTTCCAGATGGCCTTCACCAGGTTGGGGTCGTTCAGGTCGAGCGCCTCCGTGATGTTCTCGTGCTTCAGCCGCTCGTCCTGCCACTTCTGACGCAGGTACAGGTCCACCTCGTAGTCCTACGCAGCAGCAGCAGCACAAATGCACACCAGAATTAATGCGTACTGGATAGACAAATAATGCTTACTATATAATTGCTAAAAATATAATGTTAAATATTATGTACCATGGAATTATAGAATTTGAATAAATTAATATTATTTCAGCATTAATTTTATATACCACAATTACTTCATTATTACAATAGAAATCTCATTAACAGTGGTTAGTTTTTACCTGGATATCTATTAACAAAAGTGTTGTCTTTACTACGAGTACAAAGTAAAGAAAATGTTACAAGGTTAATTTTTTGCTTAAATGTCTCGGTACAATTTCGAAGATATCACCACTGTAAGTGAATGGGAAAATAAGAGAAACTCGATTTTGTTCCTTCTGATTTGGGTGTCTGCACTGTTACTGTTCACTGAATTTCATATAAGCAAGTAAAATTTAGATTGTGGTAAATTTTACAAGCTTAATGTACTTCAATTAGAACACACAAAATATGCTACCTTATGTACACTCATATACACTTAATGTCGAGCCATTATTTTTAAAGGAAGTTACGATTCGAATGGACCGGCTCCACGACGAGGGAGTTAATACACTGACTTTCAAATTATGAGTTCACGGGGTCAAACTAGTCAGGAGGTGGAAGATTCTCGAAGTGCGCGTGTCATGTCTGTTATATAAAACAAGGCTGGATAAACTTACAGAAAAAGAAAAAATCCTTCAAGAATTCGAATTCTAATCAGTTCTCACATTCGCTCAACGACGCACGAAACGGATAACAGGGTTAACTCGTTGTGTCGGCCCTGGTGGCAAATATGTATGTAACAATTTAGTTGGTAGCATTGGGCGCCCAAAATGCGAAAATGCGAAGAAATCCAGCCCATGCCGAGTGTGGGTAATTGACAAGTTTACACAGTTCGAGCATTAGACGAACACGACAGATCCGGAGAGTACGAAAGACTACAAGATCTACAGGGCACAAAACCACATCAAACGGTTTTCCAAAGAGTAGCACACACTGCTCAAGAACAACAAATAAAATACTCTCGTATAATACTGAAATTAATTAAATATTTTAACAAAAACATCTTCTCAAATACTACAATAATATAGAGTAATATGCGCAGAATAGCACAATTCTTTACATTACCAGAATATCAGTAATATTGCTGTTCCATAACAAGAAAATAGAAACTATTAAATGGAGGGTGGCCTCTTTCTTGAAGCCATGCTAACACATGACATCAACTGTGCCGAAATAGTGAACTAATGAAATTCGAAGTATGAAAATAAAATTGGAACAAAACAAAAAATACTCTATAATAAACGAGAGTCATAATGCAGATTGTTTTTTTCCTTTCAAAATTCAAAATTTAAGTATAATGGTAGTGTAGGCATCACAAATTTTGAAAATGTAACACACATCACTTTCCCATAGACGTCATTATGAGATTCTTAATGTTTGACAAAATAAATAAATTCAATTGTTAAGTGAATTAGAAATTAGTAATGCAAAAAATTCCTTTTTGTGAATTTCTGCCAGAGTTTTAGGGTATTTAACAAGAACATAGATACCTCTCACACGGTTGGGAGATGCAAATTTTTCATTCAATTGTTGCGTGAATTAGAAATTAGTAATGCAGATGACATTGGAGTCTCAAATCTTCTCAAGATTGGGAGGGATTTCAGGATTCAAAAAGTGTCTAATCAAAATTAATATTGTGCTGGCAAAAACAGAATGCACACGAAACATTGCTTTCTTTTTCCAAACCAGTTCATAACAATATTACAATCTCACTACAAAAAATTATATTTCTTCAGGAAACAAGTTTATCTATAATAATGAAGATTCTAGAATACCAGAATAAACATTTCATGTTCCTGAGAAAAGTATTCGATTGGAGCAGTAGGAGTTGCGAAAACAAACAGTATTTGAATTGCAGAGTAGAGCACCGATTTATAGCCCATTTCCACTAAGGCGATCAATTTACTCAAGGGAACTATTTTACTGAATCAAGCAGGAAGGCTAATTCCAGTCGGATACAGGCATTTCTCACCCTGATATACAGGCTGAGCATCAAATGAATGAAGTGATTCTATTGACTCTTGGTCTGAGTTACTTCCAGTTTCGGATAATTTACCGAGGACTCCGTTGTGTTTTATTGTAGGCATTTTCAAATAAATTTCTAGAAGGGTAGACGGTGAGGAATTTAACATGAAATTACTACAATTCATTTAGTAATTCAGCAAGTAGTACTCCGAATCTAAGATTGCATAGTCATTTATTTTTTAAATATGTTGTCTTAAAATTAATATTATGAGAAGATGTTCTAATTTAAATTGGATTCCATAGTAACATATTCTATACTTCGGTTTTAATGTTGAAAATAAAATTCAGTCAAAACGTGATTCTAAATGTCGATACACATTCAAGTGTCTAAATATTTACTTCTGTACTAATACATTACATGGTAATGCAAAACAAAATTACTTCTGTATAGTAAGTGAAGTTATGATTATTGCTGTTTTATACACCTGATTTGGGATTTCAGTTCATACCCTAATATTTTTAATACATTATAATTTTATTGTGAACTTTTCTGTTGTTTTCGAAATTTGCTGGAGGTTTTTTATTCAGCAGAAAGCAATCTTGTTCAACTAGAATGAAACTTTAACGATTCAGGAAACAGTTCACAATTCACATTTCATTATTGATTTTTTTATTGCGTATGTAGTTCTCAGGGTAAGTTTCCTACCTCAAATATAATTTCGTTTTTAGAGGTTAGTCCTTTCTCATCTTCAATTAGCTTTAATTAGCGATAATGATTTCGCCTTTAAACTGGCGTTGCTGAACATTGTTTCAATTCAACAATGTGTAACTCAATTAAGTACAAAGAAATATATATTTTTCTTTTCTTTGACAAACTACTTAACTTTTAAAATCTAATAATACATAGATATACAAAGTAGTGTCAACACCGCTATCACGCCAGAGCGGTGAGTCACAGCGTCACTATTCTTGATCCGAGAGAACGAAGATGATGCAAACAATGCCTCATCGTTAAGAAATTGATGGTTGTTTACAAGATTGCGATACACCTTTCTACACGAACATCTTGATGGAAGTTCACGCGTAATAAAATCGTTCGGAGGTAATCAAATATATACCACTAGCGTACCCGTGCGAGAACTCTCGCATGTTAAATTCCACCCTCTTCCCTATCCTTCCATTTCCGTATTAAGCCCAAAATTATATTGTTCTATTCAAGATCCTCTTATCCTCCGTCACTTGTTCTATACGTATTATGGTAATTGTACGAATTGAAAGTATTTTAACACAACACTACAATACACCCTTGTCAATACAAACTATTCTTATTGTAACAAAATCGTCTCCTCCCTCTATTAAATACGTTAATATCCCGTTTGCAAGCTAACTTTTCGTAATTCTGAAGATGTATGGGGTCGTGGATTTGTGATGGGCCCTGTACAGGGTTCGAAACGTAACACTCGTGCAACGCGCGCGTGGGTTAGCGTCTAACTACCATAAATCACAACTCGTCATTGAAAGGGTTTTATCGATAAACACGATTGAGTTCGTCTTGATTTATTCTATCATGACTAACTGATTCTCTCGTTCTTAAAACAGCAACAATGAACACATAACCAAAAAAATACCCTTCAATGGCATACATAAAAAAATCACTTGAATAAAAACAAAGAAAAAACATTCACTCTGCAACTTTACAAAACAATCTCATTCACATCGAATGCGCATTCTGCAATAACAACTTATTGACTTTTAATTTGTACCAATTTAACATGACTTGATCTTGGACAGAAATGTGTTTTTGCAGCAACCAAAATAAATCAATCGTATCACTTCCCTGTCTACTGGTTCGGCGTCGGGGCACGCGGTCATGTTCGTCGCCAGCCACCAATTTGAACACCCTCAGTGCGCAATTACCACAAAGCTCCAGCCACATATCAGGGATCATTTCACAGCGCGAAGCTTACACAATTCGGGAAAAGCGCGAAATATTCTGCGTAAACGCAACACAAAGTTCCTGCTGAATGTTTAAAATCACGGCGCGTAGATGCACGATGTCCTTTTACAAAACAAAACTTCGCTTGCACTTTCCTTCAATATTCAGACGAGATCGCGTAAAAGTCATGTTATTAAACACGATACAAAATGTCCGCCTACTACTGCTTCAGGCCGCGATCACAAAAAAAACTATTATCCCGCATTGCGACCATTTACTAATTATACGCCACTATTTGCCAATACAAGTGCACGTTTTTTTATGAAGTTCGTGCGCCATTAAGATAAAAATAAACTGTTTTTCAAACTATAAATTCCGAACAATCATAAAAATGCAGCGTCTAACACGGACCTCCCGTTCACACACTGCTCGAAACTTTCTTCTCTAGGGGCATTGTTGTCCTCAGCTTATATAGTTTTCCCGCCAGCAAAAGCAGATCACCCGCTTAATGCGCCGAAATCATAACGAAAAGTATTTCTTCTTTTCATGTATTAACGTTTACCTGCCTTATCATTGCCTCTATATTATGTCCGAAATTTCTCTGATAATTGTCATATTGTCTTCTTCGCCTCTCAGCCTTATTTAAATAAAATGTTACAATTCGCCGCTCGTCGTCTTATCATGACGTCACGACAATGTGCCTCTTGTTTCATTACAATTACAATTTTAACACTTAATTTTGAATTCGCCTCCTAGACGTCCTCCACAATTGTGACTACTCTCAAAAATTTCTATAATTTTTGCTGTTTTGTTCAGCCAAATCTTAACCCGATCCCTTCAGGCGTTCTCTTACTCTTTATGAAAAACACTATTCGAAATGTGCTTCTTCTCGGCAACAATGGGGTCTACATGCTCATTTTTATTAAACTGAGATACACGATTACTAAAATTCTCGAATTAAGCAAACCCCTGGTCCGATTTTGTTGATTGTTGTTTCAAATGATTCCTAAAATTGTGCTTTATCAAATGTTTGCGATATGCTTCCCATTCCTCCGCGCATTCATTTAATTTAGAAAAAAATGTTCGTGCGCGGTACTGCCGTCATTTGCCTCTTCGGGTATAATTTATTTCATTTGTAGGGATTTTTTTTTCATTTAAAGGACATACTTATTTGGTTGATGATTATAAATCATTACATTATTTAACTTAGCATCGTAGGCTTTCACGGCCGGAGTGAATATGAGTGAAAGTTTCCGGGCTGGTAGGCCGTCGTCCAGTTGGCTCTTCAATGCCAACTGGACCACGGCCTACCAGCCCGGAAACTTTCACTCATATTCTTATTTAACTTTATTACCGAACAGACAGGTACACCTGTGCAATTCAGTCGCACAGAATATCAAGTAATTAGTTTAATTTCACATACAGTTGTAGAAGTCTCTGAACACTTAGGTAGAATAGATAAGCGCAGAAGATCTCATTTGTAGATTACGGTGTCAGGAACGTTTTTTGAGGTCTTTGTTTTGATCGTCATTGCGGTCACAGTTTTTGAGTCAAAATTCCAGATTTTAAGGCCCCTAGAACGCTTTGTTTAGAACTCATAGAACTATATTGATTTTATCTATGCTACTCGAGTTTTGAGGATTGCATTTGTCATGAATATTTTGATTTTTTCCACACACCCTACATATTTTTAAAGTTAAGATACAATTCTTGAAGCCCCTGTGAAATTTCTTTAGAGACCTTATTCATAAAGTTTGGTTGCGTGTGCGATTTGCAAAATTCACCTATACTACTGAAATAATATAGGCAAGGATTACTGCATAAATTTTTGGTTTATATGGAATGAAATATCCGCGTGTCACAAGCAAGGCGCGCGACAGCTCGCGACCTTGTTATGTGCATTTATTTCGTATCGTGTAATACGTACAAAAATAATTTTATTTCTTTCATGTCTGTCCGTGTCGTAAGTAACAAATTCTAAGCAAGAATCTATTCAAATTAAAGCAATCCTAGATGTCTATCTCCTTGTCATTATCACTTTGTTTACCTTTTGCACTCCGCTTTAATCACTTTGTTTCCCTTTCGAAGATAAAGTCAGCAATTGTTATAAGTCCATAATAGCTTTTGAGCATCAATATAATATTAAGGTATATTTATTGTAACCTTCTACAGTAAACCCTCATTAATACGAATTCTAAGAGACCGAAATAGTCGGAGTTCGTGTTAAAAAATAATGTTATTTGAGTATTATAAATGTCCGCATTACCGAAATCCCTTGCCGGAACTGAAATTTTGTTCGTGTTACGGCGAAATTCGTGTTAAGCGAGCTAACGAGGGTTTATTGTATATCCATGAGGTAACTCATGGATATATAATGATTTACCTCAGGTAAAATCTGTCAATGCAGACTATCTATGCAGCTTCATTAAAAGCCATCTTCGACCCACGATGAGAAGGAAAGCGAGAGCACGGAGATAGGACTCGGCATCAACCTTCATGCCATTGTTCTGTGTCACGCGGCTAACATTGTGATGTATATGTGTATACCGTGCAGCATACTTTACTACACGATCTTCTTCTACCAGGAGGATATTTTCCCAGAGTGGGCACCTGGGCGTTTAGTCTACATCCACACATCCCGCAGGCGCACAAGAACAACTTCGTGCTGAAATTCGGAACCCGCCGCAACACTGTTCCCATCACGGGCCCTTCTCCAAATTAAACCTAAGTGGGTCCTACTCTGCCGCTCAAAGCAACGAGCTGTCTTAGATAGCACCGAAGTCAGATCAAGCGCCACTCACAATACGCCGAGACGACTCTCTACTCAATTGTCCATCAGTCTCGGGTACTGCCACAACCAAGCCAAATGCCCATCTGGGGGGCAGGGGAGGCGGAATATGGTTCAGGTGACTCAAGCCTCTTAACCCGATTCATCATTGCCTTCACCTTGTTGAAGCTATTGACGTGAGTATCGGAATCTTTACAGGGGATTCATGCTTTCCGTCGGACATTTATAAGTGGATCTGAGAATGAGTCTCTCGCCCAATCTTGATCGGGGGGTAGGAGCCAACTAGTGGGTCACCGGGCAAACCTAGCGATACAGAGTTTAGCACTGCCTTCTCACTGCGCCCCCCCCCCTTGGCGGTTTCAACATGAGTCCCACCGAGGAACTCAGGTCCGGGTGGGCGTTTCCAACACCACGAAAGCCTAAGTCTTGCGACCGTCTGTTCCTCCCCCTGCGGTGAACATGTGGACGGAGCTCCTGCGTAACTGTCACTGGGAGACACTGCAACATCCGCCGTAGGCACTCGAAATGAATCTGTGCGATTACTACCTTTTCGCCACATGAAGGAATTACTTCACGGGTAGCATTACAGTACAAGAGAAGCCATCTTTCGTAGCGCAGCATAGGGGGATCCCTGGAGGATTTCGACGAAGATGGACGCGCAGACAATGTACGACGCCTTTCATATGTTTTGCAAAAGATGACTAGAGATGAGGTAATTCTACTGAAGGAATATAATAAATCATCTTCTGAAAAAGCCTGGTAAGAATTGAAAGTGTTGCCACCTGTGCGCCAATCAATCATTTTATCAAATTTACTCATTAAACGTTCACTTTAAAATGTAACGTTTTCCGGTTACACTTTATATGTGTTTTCCTATTTTACGCCGAAGCACTTTTCACTGCCTGCAGACAACTCACAGGCTAAAATTTACTCGTTTTACTTCACATAGACCCACCTACCAGTCTCCCCCATCCATTTCGACGATGTTCCCTGTGAACTCATGTCGTTCATTACACAGTATCAATAGCTTATTCTTGCGAAATATGTTTATGAAATGTTTACTTGAAAAAATTGTATAATATTTCTATACTTAATTAACTAGAGGCGCTACAAGAGAAATACATTATTTTATTATTTTAATTTTTGAAAGTTCACAAAAAACAACAAAAATGAGACCTGTACCATTTTTAAGCGTTCTTCACTGTATCTTAGAAAAAATAAAGAAAAAACTGGATCATTTTTCAGATTTGTTAAAAATTATTTGCAATAACTTCAATTAGATTTTACGGACAACTGTTGTTTTCAAAAAACTATACATTAAAGATAGTTTATTTTCACAGATTTTTGTTTAAATTTTTTAACAACAATATTAAAATTTTTGCAATGTTAATTTGTTGCCATGGCCAAAACTACAGTGTTAGCCACAAATGGCAGCACCACCAGTTTTTATCGTCCTTTTTAAACACGAGGATAATATGAAGAAAAAAAATGGAGCCGATTTGAGGAAATAATTGTTTAAAAATTGCCATTTCATGCAAAATTCGCAAAGACTCTTCATAATTTTGGAAATTTGTACACGATCTTACTTCGAGATCAATTTTTGAGTACCAGGTTTTGTTAAAAAATAATCTCTATCTTTAATAGTGTAGTTCTAGGAAGACGCGGAACAAATTTTGAACTTTTGAGATTTTCGAAATTTAGATATTTCAACGAAAATGATACCTGCGCCATTTGTTTAAGCGTATATTACGCCATTCGATAACAAAGATTAATCAAACAAATTGGAGCCATTTTTCAGAAAATATTGAAAGTTTTGTTCAGGTTTTACGTAAAGTAACCCCCTGCCCCCAAAATCAAAATATCCGTTTCATATTCGCAGGGCTTCGAGTTCGTTCTCATTAATTGGGGATATATCAATTTTGCAGACAATCTGAACGGTTTAGGAGCAGCGCTTGCCAGAGGCGGACAGACGGACGGACAGACGGACGAACGGACGGACGGACGGACGACGGACGGACGGACGGACGGACGGACGGACGGACGGACGGACGGACGGACGGACGGACGGACGGATGGACAGATGTTTTGCCATCAATTGATTATTCGGTATCAAAAACTCATAAAATATTGATTTGGTCTACACATGTTAGAGGAAGTAATTTTATACAAGTAGGAACACGATTTTCTATCAGGGGCTCACAATACGAGTTCTGTTGAAAAATTTGCATAATCGCCGATTTCTGTCCAGTAGTGCAATACTTTCTCTTTACTACGAAAGCATGTAGTATCAAGGAGTAAAAATTATGAATTTTTAGATGTGTCATATCCTTGGGCTTTGACGATTCTTGTGCTTTGATTCTCTTACAAACATCAGAATTTTAGTTAAATGATGATATAAAATATTAATCTGCAATGGCATTACAATTGCAACTATAATAAAGTTGAAGATCGAATACTCACCATAGTCACTGGACTGATGGACCCAAAACTGCGAATGTAGAGTTCGCAGTACACGGTCGTCGCATTATCTAAAACACACACGGAATACATTTTATTATTATAGATCATTACTGTATCTGTGTTACCTCTAATGAATACCATAACTAAAAATATTGAAAAATTGCGTTTCTGGCAAAGGAACTTAAGCAGAACAGAAAAAAGGAAACTAATTTGGTAATGACATATTTTTTGAAAAATAAGTGTGAACGAAAAAAATGTCAATAAACGTTTTTGGGGAAAAAATTGGGAATTAAAAATTAAAATTTGAATACATTAGCTTGAATTGTTAATTTGAAACATAAAAGAACAACATGTATATAAAATCAAAATATATATTGAATTTTAAATAGAGTAGTTAAACATTTGGCATACAAACAAATTAAATAAAAGAGAATGAAAATACTGCTAATTCTAAACGTGGTGTTGACACTGCTCTGACATGAAAAGCTCGTAAAATGCTACGATAACCCTCATATGTTTTGTCATGGATAATTTAACTGAAGCGTAGAGCATCGGCGAAATTAGCGTCATCGCGGCTCATAGCAAACAGGAAGTATTTGGTCACGCTCAAATGACACTGCCGTGTCCTAATTTACTGTGGTCGCGTATATGAAAACCAGCGAGGCTACTGCATTGCCCTGTATAAACTCTAGATTTCACGCCAAATTTTCTATTAAAAGTTCTTTTCTTTTACACATCTTGCCGCTGAAAGTAAAGGAGCTGACGACATACTATTCCATTCCAATTCGACGACTATTCTTATACGATGTAAAAAAAAATATTCTCATCGCAATCAATAGTAACTTTGGATTCGGGTTCGGAAAACTTGGTGTTTTTGACAAGTTTGAAAGGTGATAGGGCTGGGTTTTGAAGTAGGTTGTAATAAAAGTGGATGGCCAGATATTTGATGTATTCATCTATGGATTCCAAGTTAAATTCGTTGTGGAGTTGAGTATTGGTTATGTACCAAAGGGCATTAGGAACTGTTCTTAGAAAATATATGAGGGACGTTTTGTAGGACTTGTAATTTGTGGAGGTTAGTTTTAGCAGAATTGTTCCACATTGGGATGGTGAACATCGTTATGTACAAATTGTTTCGTAAATTGCTATGTCAGATTTATAATGGATTGGACAGTTTTCGTAAATTAATCGTCGTAGTTGTGACCGTTTTATTTTAGTTGGGTCACTTTAGCATTTATACTTTTTCTTTAATTTCACTTAGTATCTAAGTATAAACCTAACCATTTTGTGAATTTGTTAGGTCTTTTGTACTTTATTTGGAGTGAGGGAAGGTGAGGGAGCGTCGGATTTTCATGAAAATATTTGAGGGTTTTGTTGGAATGAATTTTGGAGGGTTTTGTTTGGTCGCTCAGATTTAAAGAAAAATTGAATTAACTCGGTGAAGACTGTACCAGAAGAGAATACGACAGTGTTGTTCCCACAATGTGCAATCGTGATTTTATAAGTGTGCGTAGGTAAGCAACACAGATGCTGAATATAGTAATATAAGGGAAAGCATTGGGGAGGTCAGGTATTTATTGTTCTTAGGTTGGATGAATTATTGTTGATATCGACTGAGAAAGTTTTGTTGCTTAAAAACATATTATTATTATTATTATTATTATTATTATTATTAATGATCTTACGTATGAAAATAGCTCTGATATTCTTAATAATTGATGTTACATTGAGATTCTTTCAGTCAATCCGAACTGTACCCTAGGGATGACATCTTTTTAATATGATTTTTCGAATATTTTGAAAAGAGTTGCTCATAAACGAATCGAGCGGTAACTGTCAAAGTTTTTTGGAGTTTTTCTTGGCTTTGCTATGGTTGCGTGTTTCCATTTATGTGGGAAATAACTTGTTCTGAGGCATGAATTAAATATTTTGTTTAACTACGCTATTGCCGGTGGTGGAATTTTTTAAATGCTGTGTAGATATTTTCGTGACCTGTGTCTTTTTTAAGGAAGATTCTTGAAGAGCTTCAAAATTTGAACGGGAGGCGAGTAATTTATTTTTTGGGGTACGGAGCGAAGAAGTATAATTAGATACCACATAATATAGTATTATATTCTGGGTGGATATTCATGTTATCAGTGAAAATCCTTTTGAAATAACAGGCCAGTTCCTTTGCCTTTTGAACCACCGTTAAAGGCTTTACCCCTAATTGTATTTAAAGAAGGGACATGAGAGAGATCTAGAGAATTTGTTTTGTAAATTGCCATAGTGTGTATTACTTGTGTTATGTGATTGTGGGAGGTTATAATAATGTTTGTTGTGGTTTTTGATAAAAAATGTGACAACATTAGTGATTAAATTACGTTTTCTCTTTAGTGCATGTATTCTTTCAAATGTATGAAAAAGTAGGTAGACGGGCGTTTCAACAATAAGTTTATTGTGCTTTTTTAGCTTTACGAACAAGAGACACAGTCCAGATCATACAATAAACGATGCTGGGTATACCACATGCAGAAAAGAAAGTACCAGATCCTTAGTCATTCGCCGTATTACGAGAAGATGCACCAGTTCGTAACCTAATTCATAATAATCAAATAGATGGGAAATAAATGAACGGGAGGATGCCAACGAGGAAGGCCAATGGCGGAAGAGCCGACACCTCAAGCTTCCTCTATTCCCAGGGTACATGCGGTCCAATATCTGCGGTATTGCAACGAACGCGGTGAAAGCAATACATCTAGGATGGTGCTCCGAACAACGCACTCTGCCAGCTTGGAGGCAGTTAAGATGGCAGCCCCATCACCAAGCTAGTCCCGCGCAGTGCTCGTAACACGACCGGGAGACAAACCCATTACTGATGACCATCAAGAGAATAGCCGGACTAATCTATGACGAAATAGAAAAAGAATTTGGAAACTTAAACCGAGCTACTTGGAACGTAAGAGGATTAACCAAAAAGAAGAAATACTACAAAAAAAATTAGAAAACATTAATGTAGATATATGTCTGATTACTGAAACAAAGAAAAAATTAAAAGGCACATTGGAATACCTAAATTACGTACTTTTATATAGTGGAGTCCCTCAATATAAAAGAGCATCATCATGTGTAAGAATAATGGTTAAATCTTCCTTAAAAAATAGAATCCAGAGCTATAATTTTGTAAGCGACCGAATAATAAATGTGCGACTAAAAACAGCTAGAGTATATCTTACAATTATCTGCATTTATGCACCTGAAGAGGGACGTAAAGAAGAAAGCATAAACTTTTATGAATCCCTTCATTCCCATTTAAACACTATGAATAAGACAGATTTCATAGCAATTGGAGGTGATTTTAATGCACGTGTTGGACAACAAATTAAGGGAAATCTAATTGGAGATAATGGAGAATAAACTTTAAATGAGAATGGAATAGCCCTGAGAAATTTGGTTAGTTTTAATGAGTTTAAAATAACTAATACCCTCTTCCGCCATGAAGATATACATAAATACACATAGTCAGTAAGAGGCACGAGGTCAATAATCGACTACATCCTATCCAACAAGAAACTTTCTCTATACGTGAATGATACACAAGTACATAGGAGCTGTGACGTTAGTACATATCACTTCTTAGTTCTTTGTAAACTTAAAATCCCTAAGAAATGGATCCACAGGAAAAAACGAGCGTTATGCAAAATAAAACCAATTTTAAAGTATACCTGCTACAACAAGAGAGTATAAGAAGATTATACTGCTCACGATTGCTAACTTCTCTAGATTAAAGAGCAATCAGCACAGATGTAAATGTTGAATGGCAAGATTTTAAAGAGCTAATATTACAAGTAGCAGAAGAAGTCTTAGGTAAAAGACTAAAAGCAAAGAATAAGAAGGGTGTTCAAAATTGGAACGAAGAAATACAAGAAATTGTTGATCAAAAGCAAAAATCTCACCTGCGGTATCTCCAATTCCTCACATTATGTGGAAGACAAAATAGCACATAAAATAAAAGTGCCATTACTAAGAGAGAAATTAGATAGATAAAGCGGGAAAGTTGGGATAGGTATATAAGCGAGATCGAACACGACTGTCATGGATCACAAGGCACTGCCTATAAAATAATGATATATCTAAATTCGACACAAAGAGATACACTAAAAATTAAATCATCCCAGAAAAATGGTTTATATACTACAGTTTGGAATACAGAGACTCCTGAAAACCCCTTATCGGACACAAGAATAGAAGCGGACTCCATTGAACTCGACGAACTGAACAACATACTTAAAACGTTCAAGAATAAGAAGTCACCAGGAACTGACTGCATGAATGCTGAACTACTAAAGTATGCACCGAATGAAATGAGGAGATTCCTCGAAATAATTAATATGTGTTGGAGGAGATATACCATTCCCGAAGATTGGAGGAAAGTAATTATATGTCCTATCTTCAAGAAAGGTAGCAGACAGGATTGCCAAAATTATAGAGGAATAAGTCTTCTCAACACAGCCTATAAGATATATGCTAAGATAATAACTCGGATAATAATATTAATCAATTGAATATAATTAATGAGAATAAGTTATTAGAGGAACAATGCAGTTTTAGGAAAGTTCGCTCATGTTCCAACTGCATATTTGTAGTGGAACAGCTAATACAGAAGAGACGAGAATTTAACTTACCGACATATATACTATTTATAGACTATGTAAAAGCCTTCGACAAAGTGTCGCGAGAGAAACTGGGAGATAATAAGGATTCCCAGCCCACCTAATAAGAGTAATACAAAGCCTCTACTTCGACACTAAAATATGCATTGATAAAGGATCTCAAGGAAGTAATAAATGTGTAGAAATAAATCAAGGAGTCAAACAAGGGTGCCCACTTTCGCCAGTTCTTTTTAGTGTTTATATAGACGAGATTGTTCGGCAATGACAAGGGCAATTGAAAACACATTTTAAAATAAATGACAAATCTATAAATACCATATTGTTTGCAGACGACCAAATTATTTTTAGTGGCTCAGAAGATGAATTACAAATTGCAGCACACAAACTAAACGAACAGGCAACCAAATATAATATGCAAATCTCCACTAGGAAAACAAAATCAATGGGATTTGAAGGAACAAGAAACAAACCACATGAGATGTAAAATTGTGATTAATAATGAATCCATAGAACAGACAAACAATTTTATCTATTTAGGCTTCAATGTGTCTTACTGCTAGAAAAGTGACATGTCGGAAATTAAATAGATTCTATAACATGTGTGGGACAATAAGAAGAACATTAAAAAACAGGAATTTAAAAACCACGCAACTCAAATTGTACAAAGCAATGGCAGTACCATGCTAACTTATGCATGCGAAAACTGGACAATAAATAAACAGACAGAAGAAAAATAGAAAGCGCTGAAATGAAATTCTTACGCTCAGTAGCAGGTTACAATATCTTAGATAGACAATATAATGATGACATCAGAACGAACTGAATATATTCAATCTGATGGACAGAATCCAATCATTTAGGAGCAACTGGCATGAGCATATCCAACGCATACTCCCAAACAGAATTTCCATAACAATGTACACGTATAATCCTAAAGGAAGAAGAAATGTTGGCCGCCCTTAACAAGATGGAGAGACTCACTCTCTTGATGTGGAAACAGGCCTTAAGGCCTAAAACCATGAAGCAGAAGAAGAATAAACGGAGCACCGGCGTGGCCAGGGTAGCTGTAACTATCATAATCACTGAAGCGCACTCGATCTCAGTCGTCAACTATTCTGCTCTTCCGGGCGCCAGGCCGCCCGTTATATGTATTGTGTTTTAAATGTAAACTTTATGTAAATGTGAACTTGACTGAATTTAAATGTATTCTTAAATGTACTTACGGAGAGTTGCCACCAGGATATCTCCCAACGGAGTAAATATTCTTCTTGCGAATAAGCCCAATTGGGACTACGCAAAAGTACTGAGATGCGTTTCTTAGCCTTTCTTTGTGCCTATATCTCTTTCATCCTTTGACTGTGCGCCTTTTTTCTCTCTTCGGTTCAAACTTTTCCTGTTCTACATTTTGGTACTTCTTCAAAATCAATCTGCCATTACTGCACTTTAGATCTAAATGTGTTCCTGTTTTGAATGTCGTCTTCTGTGATTCCTGACAAATTAAGGTCCTTTTTAATTTCGTTGATCCATGTTATCGTGCAGTCGCGCTTACTTCTATTCTCATAAAATTTAACTATTTTTTTTGTAAAACGTTTAGGATGCATTCTTTTGAGGTGTGCATAAAACGTTAGTCTACGTTTTCTGATATCACTCTGAATATCCGTATATTGTATGATTTCTTTTTTGCTTGTGAGCTTGCACTGCACATCTGTGAATTTCGGACCGAGAATTTTTCTAATGATTTTGCATTCCTTTTTTCCCATATTTTCTATGTCTTTTTTCCTGTTCAAAATTAGGTTTCTCCCAGTTTCGTGTCCTTTGACATGCACTGTTTATTACGGATATTTTGGATGAGACGATATGCTATTTCCATTTTTTTGCATCTAGATTCATTGGCCTTAGTTTCAATACTATTTATCTCAATTATTTCCCCCAGATATTTAAACTGGGATCTTTAATTTGCCATCTTTGTTTCATGAAGTTAGGTGTCTTCTTACAATATAATTTAGTTTTCAATTGATATCTGAAGACCAACTCTCTGTCTGTTCTTTAAGAGCAACTGTTTTGGGGTGTTGATATCACGTGCGAATATTGCCAAATCGTCTGCAAATGCTAAAGAGTCTACCGCTATTTTTTCTCTCCCTAATGTGATTGGTTGTGCAGTTTTGAGGATACATTTTTGCTTAGAAGTGAGAGTCCGTCGTCTTGCCTTACCCCTGTTTTGATTTTAAAGGGATTAGAAATACATCCCATAAATTTAACTTTGGCCTGTGTGCTTGTCAGGGTTTCTTTTATCATGTAAGAGTTTCCAATTTAATCCCTTATTATTATTAATTATTATTATTATTAACTGTTTCTGTGACCTATTTATACTGCAGTTCCTTGATACAAAAAATGCGAATAATTCTTATTTCTGTACGTAGTAGAATATTCCCGTGCCCTGGCTAGATGTCTGGTGAAGCTGCTCCGCAGACTTGTATAAAGCGCGCGCAGGCTCGTGCGCGCGCGCGAACTTTAAAACCAGCTGCTCTCACAGCATTCTTAGATGAGCACAGAGTCTTTTGGATTTGCTTTTTTATAGATATTACGTTTAAGATGTCTGTTAGAAATCTATTGTGATGTCTGCAGGTTGTGTTCGGAGTGGAGGTCAATTGAGAACTTCGGATGCTTTGATGAGGTCAGTTAGGTTAAAAGTAACGGACTGATCCATTTCAAGAGGACTATTTAATTTGGGGGGGGGAGGGCTATTGTAATTTTTTTATTGTTTCCGAGAACTTCCTCCTGCTAATTTTTAATGTGTCCGGTTTAGGTATTTTGGACACGTTGGCGTGACGTTTGCTGTGATGTGAGTTAAACTGGAATATGGTCCGAATCGAGATCGAATATTGTCGTTAGCTGGAAGGTGTTTATGTTGCTTAAGCAAATATCAAGGATACCTGGTTTGTGCAAACGGTCCTGTGGGTAGTTAAGTGGGTTTAATGAGTGAGAGTATATTAATATTGGTATTGTTTAATAGTTGGGCTAGCAATTTATCGTCTTGAATTTTGTATTGGCATTCCAAGTCAATGAGCTTGGAATTGAGATCTCGTAATCGCAATCTTTATTTGTGGGATTAAAGATTTTGAGTTGGTTTTTATTATTTTTATTTTCGGAGGTTTTATGTAACCATGACCTTAAAAGGGTTATTGTTAATAATGATTGAAAATACTGATAGTTAAAGCTATCTTCGTTATTTGGAGCGATTATTATTGGTACAAAAATCAATGTGATTAGCTGGTTATATACCCCAAGAGTTTTGATGCACTTTTTACAAAACTAATGAATTTCACAGTGCCTACTCTGAAGCAGTGATTTTCATTTTTATACGGAGACGTTTGGCGTAATTTAAAATATTTAACCAAACATTCTTGGTGAATGTATTACACATATTATCCAGTTCTTTGGAAACTAGAAACTACTTTTCTGAGGAATTGAGAGTCAAAACTGAAATAATGCTTTTTAACACTCAATAGAAGATCGTAAGCAAGAATTAATTAAAGATTGAAGTCTATGAATCTTTAATTGCCTAAATTTTACAGGTTTCACAGGATACTTTGTGCTAGTTGAGGAAGTTTTAACTTTTCAAGATCTTGGCGTGATTCATGATTCGAAGGCTAAATTAAAATAAGAGGAAGGTGACTCTCGTAACTCAGGATATGAAACAGAATAGTGTACTAATTACTAAATAACAGCGACAATGCAAAGGAAAGAAGTTTTGAAAAGAAGTGGGAAATATTCACAATATGTTTTGTTAAAGTAACATTCTATTACTATACACATCTCACTGTGTCTAACGAACTGTACTTCAGACAACATTTAACGTTGTTTTCTATTAAGAATTATCAGAATATCTAATTAGAATTTACATACATCAGAGAATGAGATCACAAACAGCAATGTAGGCCTGAATCAAGGCTCACAAAACAGTTCCCAGGAAACAGGCTAATCGCTACACATTTCAACGGGTTCAATGTTTATTTTTCACGTGCAGTAGGCGTTAGTAAACTTACTAGGTAAAATTAATGAGAGTTCTCAAGTAAACTGCAGGAAATGGGCCGAGAAAATACCACACGGAGCTCTTGGGACTTTTTCAAGCGCTGGCCGCTTACATGGCGTTCTTACGGCGTCCTCTGTTTTTGCTCCAATGTTTGCGAACAAATGAAGAGCCGTCTCGGGAAGTTCGCACGATGACGGAGGAAGGGGTGGGGGCGGGGTGGTAGGAGGAGGGGAAGATGGGGAGGACGGGCGAGAGTAAACGGGCTCCCACGAGGCCGGAAAGGACGCCGCGTTGCAGCCGGGTGTTCGCCACGCGGAAGCGGATGTGGGATATAGGTGATATAGGTGAGTGTGGGGTTAGATGGAAAGAAGGGATGTACGTTTTTTTAAAACCTGTGCCTAGTAAACCTAGTAAATGAAAAGTCAACTAAATAGTGAAAATAATAACGGTATGGGAAAAAATTCTTGAATAAGAAAGCTAATAAATCTTTTTTTCCTACGAAATACCGAGGAAATTTTTCATCCTTAAAGAAGCCCTATTTAAGTAATTATATAAACATTATTATGTATTTATATACGTAATAATAAGTTAATATTATTCATATATAATATTATTCCTTCGAACACAAAATGGGCGGCCACACTCAGGCATAGACTTAATATCACGATTCTGCATCACAAAGGCACCAAATAGTTTCCTCCGACACAATCATTACAAAAAAGTTGAGATATTAAATGTTTTATTAATAACACATTTATGTTATCGAGAATTACCTACTTTTATATTTTTAGTGTTTCTGGAAATTACGTTTCGAGATCTCTCGAATAAACTTTTTCCACGTCAAACCGACAATTAATTGTTACGAGACCTAGGATATCACTTGTACGAAGGCACATTAACATTACGTTTATATCGTCTGGAAGTACAGAGGTAGCAAATAAGTTTCCTTACAAAGAAGCGACAAGAGTGTGAGTTTGTAGATAGATAAAACTCTTAGCTTATCCCTCAATAAGTTACTTATCGCTCAATAGTACAGAAGGATAAGTAACTTATTTCCCAAGAAAGTGCTTGCGAAAACTATTACAAGCGGAACCAATGAATTGTATTAACGGAATGAGAAAAAATATTTTTCTTATTTTATTATACCTGAGAAATTTTCGAGAAGTCCATTTATTCCGTGATATGCACTTCTTAAAATGGAGTATGCATGAATTTTTTCCCCTCATGCGGAGTCCCAATATCCATTTTCAGCGAACAACACTACTCCTTCGGAAATTGAAAATTCAAACGGAATGTCATACCGACATACCTACGGTATTGAGTCTGCCTTCTTGATAAGAAGTTTCAAAGCTTTCCTATTTTCCATGCAGATGAAAAGAAATCCTTGTGGAATATTTTCATAAGGTCTAAAAAGGAGAAAACTCCCGGTATCATATAAGAGATCGGAGAGAACATTTCAGAGCTGAAGTATACATTACGGTCAAGAGAGTGGGATAAGTGAGAATTATTTGTTGAATGACAGGGTATTAATTCCGATGTGGCAGAGTATTAATTACGTAATAACTACCGCTCTGAAAATCATTACCTAATTCTATCTATAATTAAGAAAAATGTAGAGAAAGTTAAAAATACATTTTAATTGATCTGATATCTTGACATGTTCTTTTCAACAGAAACTTTAAGAAAGTATGAGAAAACTTTAAATGTGTGAGATTGGCATTACATTTAGGAAAATAACCCACCTATTCATGAGATTTTGCAGTTATTCAAACTGAGATTGTGTGATATTTCCAGCATACTGAAAGTCTAAGAAAAACTTGGGTAATCAGTGTACATCAGTACAAAATGCTTATATTCTTTTAATCAGGACAGAAACAACGACATCGGATGTTAATTATGAAAATTTCGCGGTCAAAATTAGTAAAATATGCCATTTATTTTCTGAAAATTTAACAGTATTCTGATCTATTTTAACATCACTACTTGTTTTCTTTAAGATTCTTAGTTTGGAGAAAAATTAAAGTAACATAATTAATTTCCTGAACATGAGAGAATTAAGAGAACAAAACGACTTTTTGATCTCCAGTAATATTCTCCATTAAGACAAATGAATGTTCCAACATAACCTTGTTTGGAACTCAAATTAAAACAATTTTTTCGTATGAGATTTAAGTTTTAACAAAACATAACTTAGACTACTGAGCTGGAAGTTGAAACGAGGAGGAGGTGCTGGAATTTGTCGTTTTGTCAGTTAATTTTTTGTAAATTTACACTGAATTGTTGGTAAAATGTCTCTGGTAAAGATTGGATTTTATTGGCGAATAATGAATTGAATGAATAACACGACACTGAATTTAGTTAAATTGTATTTCTGGTAGTATGTATGCTCTTTGAAATTGTAAAATACTGTAAAATACTTGTACACGTTGATCGTTTGTTACATCATTCACGCTGTACAACTTGACGTTGAGGCCCTGAGTTCAACCCGGAAGATTATTCCGAAGCACAACATGATAAAAAATTTTGTTGATTTATTTAACTAAAATAGATTTAGACTTACATGGGAGTATTTTCTTTTGTTAATTTTGTAAATTTCACAAGTGTAAAATTTTAAAGATTGACTTTTAGGATCAATGAATTGAAAATACACACAGAGACCTCCCCTTACGCGGAAGGCAATGTAGCCGCTTTCCAGGGAAGGTGTGGCGCTGACAACCAACCTTAGCAGGCTTTGACAGTGAAAAGACCTCCCCTTACGCGGAAGGCAATGTAGCCGCTTTCCAGGGAAGGTGTGGCGCTGAGACCAACAAGACTTACCGCGATGACGCTTGCAGGCGCAAATAGCCTGTTAAAGGCGATTCTGGTTGCGTATAATTAGACGACAATGATTGCAAATAAAATTGAAGGATATAGTCCGGCGCGTACTGGTGACTGCCAATTGTCAATCCGATCCGTATGTAAGTTTGAGGTCAAATTCATTCAACGCACTGATTGTTCTTTAGTTGACTAGAATAGTAGATATAGTTCTCGGTACACTGTAATGAGGTTGCGTTGATGCACGTCTGGTAGCAAATGCGAGCGGAGTTTGGTTTGCGAGGACACTTGAAATAGGTAACATTCGCAAATCAGTTCTAACTCATCACGGCAGGGACACACACGGAACTTTGGATGCAATATTCCAAAGATTGGCACCTCGACAGGCGGGTGCGGTTGAGGGCGAATCGAGAACATGCCAAACGTACCGATGCAATGAAGTCTTGCTTACGTGTCTGGTTGGTCTTGTGAAGTACAATTGAAACGTCTGTCTCGGTCAGTTGTTTTCATTAAGAAATTTTAAGAAGCATACGAGACACTTAATTGAGAAAGTCGCAGAAGGTTCTTTCTCCGATTATTTGCAATGTTTGTTTGAGAGAATTTTCTGCGCGTATTTATTGTTAAGACGAGCTATGGATAACCGAAGTTGTGATTACGAGAATCAGCTTGCTGCTAGAAGTGCTGCAAGAGCTGATTAAAATGTCGCATGTGGCAAGCAGTTGCAACGCGCGTCTCTTGAAGATTTACTTGGAGATGGGCGCTATAAATTCAAGACAAGAGTTGCTTTCGGCGCGTGACCGGGAGCAGGCGCGAAGTGTTGGAAGTAGCACGAGAGAAATAATGAAACAGTTGATACTGATCAAGCAACGAATTGAAACACAAAGAAAAGCGACATTGCACGCGTGATTTGTGTTTCAACGATAAGTAGAAGTAGATACTCACGGATAAAATGAGGTAATTAGAGAAACTGAAATCTATGTTTGAATATGCAAATTCGCAAAAAGTAAGCTTCGTACCTCATCGAACACAATCGAGATTCTAATCGAATTCCATCCCGTGTCTCGAACCGTGAGGCAATTGGCGATTGATCTACTGATCCATCCAGTAGATTGAGACAAATGACCTGGCGCAACTATTACCGTGGGGGCCTCGGAATGCGTAATGGAGAGGGAAGCGGCCGGCATGGCATGGCGTGGCGTGGCATGGCTCGTTGCGAGCCCCCATTCGCGGTCCCCGGTGGCCGCGCTGGATGCGGCTATCTCTTGAGCGAGCGCCGCCGCCGCCCGCGCCGCCAGGGGACCGAAGCGGCACCTGGGATAGGCAGCGGCCTCGCCGCCGTTTAATCAATACACTACTTAATGCAACGTTAACTCGCGCGCTGTAAACCCGCACCTTATTGCCGCTTCTCGGGAAGCAGTGATTGAGGAACTTTCACTGAGTTTGTGAGAACCACAATGCGCTACAGGAGAGAAACAGTGGAGCGACTGATTGCAATCTGAGGTTTGGAAATTGCAAGGATTTCCTTGTAGAATTTGAGGATTGTTGAACAGGAACGTATTAAAATAATTATTTTGAAAGTGTTCAGCTAATCGGCTGGTTGATACCGACCACCACTAAGCAGTTATTAGGTGATGAATTAAGATATGAGTTATGATACAGGTATACGTGGTAATTTCCTTTACCTTCTGCAGCACAATGTCAAGTTAAAAACACTCTTCCGGGATTCAAACACGGACCATGAATCGGCCGTTCAAGACGAGCATTGAGGCCGACCATGTTATGTATTATATCTACAAATGAATCATATGTTCATGAAATTAAACCGATATAAAAATTGATTAAAAATAAAATGTGAATTAAACCTATCTCGAGAACAAAGATGACAGTTTCGTATAATTTATAAGATACAATGAACAGAAATGCCCCTAAATTAGCTTCTATTGGTAAGAAATCGCCCCTGGGCATGTAACAGACTGATTTAACTCAAAAAATATATATATATATATATATATATATATATATATATAT